>JAVTVY010039022.1:0-17134 GCA_036873755.1 Hanleya hanleyi | reverse complement strand
ATCATCCAAGTTGCCACATGAACAGGTACAATAAAAGCGTACCTGAGATACAACACATATCACGAATCGTTAGATTCTTGGTATGTGCTTTAGGAATAGGTTAACCAGAAGACTATTCTGTGAAGTCATGTGACGCAGTCAGTATGTCGGCACCTCTTCCCACTTCCCTTATATGTGTTGTAATTTCCTTATGCCGTACAATTTGCACAGTTCAGGGATGATAGCAGCCTCAAAATTCCTTCCCTGGTCACTATGGATTCGTTGGGGAACTCCATATCTTGTAAACCATTCTCGAACAAGTACACGTGCCACCGTGGGGGCCCGTTGATCCCGTGTAGCTACAGCTACTGTGAACTTCGAAAACCAGTCTGTGATAACCAGAACATTCTCGAGGCCATTGCTGGCTCGATCCATGAGCGTATAGTCCACAGAGATGACTTCGAGTGGTCTGGTGGCCACAAGCTTTCCTAAGCTAGAACGCACCGGTCTATATGGTCCCTTGGCTCGAACACACCTTTCGCAACTGTTGAGGTAGTCCTGTACATGCTTTGAAATATTCGTGAACCAGCACCTCTCTCTGATAAGGGATTCCAAACGTTCTGCCGCCTGATGGCCAGTCGAGTCATGCAACTCGTGTAGTACTTTGTCTTGCAAACATACCGGCAACAGTACACGCAACAAGATCTCGCCAACATTGCTGGTGGTGCGTCTATACAGAACGCCATCTTTTAGAACCAACCTGTCCCACTGCTTCAGCAAGCTTAGTACAGACGAGGATTCTTTGTGTCGCTCCTTTCCTGTTGGTCGACGTCCAAGCTTCCAAAAATGAAAGAGTCTGCCAATCAGTGGATCGTCCGATTGAAATTTTGCCATGGTTTCCGAGTCCTATTTTGGTAGTCCAGTGGTCCGTTGATCTCAGAACTGATTTCCGTCTCACGAGTCACCGTGTTCACACTGACGCATGCATTTTGTAGGGCCACCACTTGTAACTGTTCAGGGAACTTGGTCCCAAGTATGCTTGATACCTGACCCTCTACCACATCCCAGGGCTCCATCACATCATCAGTCGCAGATGAGGCCTCTCCTGGAAGGCGAGACAAAGCGTCAGCATTCACGTTCGTTTTCCCTGAGCGGTAGCGGAATGTGAAGTCAAATCCAGCCAGTTCATTAACCCACCTTTGTTCAATAGCAGGAACCTTAGTTTTCGATAGAATCTATGTGAGGGGGTTATTGTCCGTGAAAACTGTGAAAGTTGATCCAATCAGGTATGCACGAAATTTATCACATATGGCCCACTTAAGAGCAAGCAGCTCTATCCTCTCGCTCGAATATCCTGCTTTGCGCTCTGGCTGTCGAATCCCTCTCGAGGCATAAGCGATCACCCTCAACTGTCCAGCCTGTATCTGTCCGAGGACTGCTCCCAAGCCAGTGTTGCTGGCGTCAATCTCCAAAATGAACGGTTTAGTGAAATCTGGGAAGGCTAACACTGGTGGGCTGGTAAGACTGTCCTTCAATAGTTGAAATGCCTCCTGGCATTTATTGTCCCACAGTTCTGTGATGTCACAGTTCTTGTTGATGTGTTTCTGTTTCTTCCCTTTGGGAATGCCACACTCCCCTATCAGGTCCAACATGGGTGATGCAGCCGCGGCGAGGTGTTCCACAAACCGCCGATAATAGGAGGCGAATCCTAAGAAGGACCGTAACTGCTTCAGGGTTTTGGGAACTGGCCAATCGGCAACAGCTCGAATTTTTTCAGGATCAGTGGATACCCCATCTTTCGAAACCACGTGACCAAGGAATTTTACCTCCTTTGCGAAGAAGCGGCACTTCTCCAACTCCACCTTCAACCCATGGTGCTGGAGCTTCTGCAATACAGACTCGAGTCGGCGTATGTGCTCAGGAATATCGGCTGACCATACGATTATATCATCTAGATAGACGAAAACTCTCTCCATGAGATCTTCGTGGAACACGTACCCCATCAGCCTCTGAAATGTTGCAGGCGCGTTCGTAAGCCCGAAGGGCATGCGATTGAATTCGTGTAATCCTAGCGGAGATGTGAACGCTGTCTTGTGCCGGTCACTCTCTTCGACCTCGATCTGGTTGTAGGCTGCCTTCAGATCAAGGGTGGAGAAATAAACTGCGCCTTTCATGAGGTCGAGGAATTCTTCTATCCTCGGCAACGGGTACACATCCCTGGTCACCTTGTCATTGAGCCTCCTGTAATCACAGCACATTCGTAGTTCTCCACTCTTCTTTCTCACAAGTACAACTGGAGCGCCATAACTGGATGAACTACGACGGATGATTCCCTGCTGCAAGAGATCCTGTAGGTGGCTTTTAACCTCTGGCACCAGATGAGGGGGTATTCTACGATTCGGTTGGGAGACGGGGACATCATCTTTAGTGTTGATCCTATGACGTATCGTTTGTGTTTTTCCAAGACCAGGGGTGAACAAATCACTATATCGGTTGATTAGATCGACCACATCCTGGTGCTGATCTGATGTTCCATCAAAGTTGTCTAAACGCAGCTGTTCAGCTAATCCACCTGAAGGATCACTTTTTCTCTCGACTACCAGCCGATTTACTTCAGCTGTGACCTCCAGCTCTTCTGCTACTGCGCAGGCTTGGGTTGTAGCGAGACAGGTCCGTGTTGGTAGCCATACATCTTTTGTGGACAGATTCGCTACCTCAACATAACCGTTAGACAAAGTTGGTGCCACGAGGAGTTGACCAGGAAGTGTGGCTGTCAGTGGCTCAGCCAGTACCTGTCCTTCCACGGGAATGCCTGTGCATTTCACCCGCACAATCGATGAAGCTGGCACCACTACCTCTTGGGAGCCTGCTACTCTGGCGAACTTTCGTTTTACCTCATTTTCTGAAACAGAGACAGATTGAGACGACAAATTTCGGAAAGCAGGGATATGACTTATAACATTCATGCCCAGAAATCCGGGCCTTCTACTACAATCTCTTTCATAGCTACATGAATCTTTGACAACTAGAATACCAACATCTCTAATAACAGTGTCAAACACATTGATTGTCACAATGATGCAGCCCAAATAAGGTAGGTCTAACCCATTGGCTGCTTTGAGCGTTAGCCAAACAGTAGGCTGCAAAGGATATTGACTAAATACAGAGTTATAAAAAGTTTCAGTAATAGTGGTCACTTGTGACCCAGTGTCCAGCAGGAACTTTACTTTCTGACCATCCACGAGGGCGTCAACCTCGGGGCAATTCCCAACCACCTGACGTCAGGAATCCGGTGGACCATTGCCATCATCTCGAGCCTCAGGAGCACATGCAGGCTCGTCCCAGTCAGATGCCTTCCTATGCTGTCTTGCAGGAGAGGATGCAGCCTTGTTCCAGTCGGATCCATACCCACGCTGTCTCAAGTCATAAATCCTCTTCTTACAGACTTTTTTATAAGGTCCGGGTCGATGGCAGTAGAAACAGCAGCGATCACCACTCTCTGGCTGGCGTTGGCTTGCCATGGAAGGATCCATGGAAGGAGGAGCAGACGTTCTGGTGTTCATAGCAGTTTGTGTTTGACATTGTACAAGTTGTCTAGTAAGTCCGATTAGCTCATTCGCCCAAGAAGGCGGTTCTCGGCAGTCTGCCTCCACTGTGAGCTCCCTCACTTGCACACGTCCTACAGATGGGTCATCGTTCTCATCTAGGGCCATTTGCCTTAGTTCCATGAACGTAAGTCTCTCGTTGCTTCGTAATCGCCTCTTCAGAAGCTTTTGAATAGATGTTGGCCCTTACACCTTCCACAAACTGCTCTTTGAGTAATTTCGATTGTTCTGGTGTATTCAAGTTCATTTTCCTAGCCAATGTCACAAGTGCATGCGAATATTCCGTCACAGTTTCGTTTGAATGTTGGGTCCTGTTAAAAAACTCCTTCATTCGCTGAGGTCTACTAGATCTGCTCCCGAAGCCTGTCTTCAACGATGCAAACAGTGCAGCAGGAGAGTTCGGGGCTTGATGTCTTATCTCATCTGCCGCGGCACCACAAAGATAGTCCCTTAGAAATAACACGGCAGATTCACCGTCCAACTGCTGAGTGGCCACAGCCCTTGAGGCCCGTTCAACCCATATATCCGGGTCTTCTCTACCTCCATACAATGGCAGTTTCACTGGAGGCGGTATAACAATCTTCGCTGGAGTTTGATTTGCTTGTCCACGACTTTCAGCCAATTGAAGGCGTAATTGTCCCAACTCCCTACGCAACAATTCCATCTCGTTTGGTTGATCTCCAATCGCTGCGTTTTCTAAAGGTTCGGCCATGGTCGTGGTCGTCGCCCAATCCCCGGTTACTTATACTTCCAGATTGCACACTCAATTGTCGTTGTAACAGAATTTTCCCAATCCCACTTCTGACACCAATGTGACGGATGGCGAGTAGTCATCACACGCAATAACAGGGAAATACTGTATTTTGCTCAAAACAGGTTTATTCAGTTCTGATGCGACCACAAATTGTTCTCCTGAAGTATTGTAAATATATTATCACGTAACCAAGTAACTGTAACCGTTACAGTAGCCGTAGCAGTAATAGTAACCGTAGCCGTAACAGTAACCGTAGAAGTAACTGGTAACCGTAGAAGTAACCGGTAACCGTAGAAGTAACCGGTAACCGGGGAAAGGAACACCCCTGACCTGAAATATCAATAAAACCAGTCATCAGTAAATTTGTCTTGACTTGTTTCTTATAGTTATGTTTCACCATTTCATCACCTATATGACATCCGGATATATGACAACAATTTATCAGCGTTGTTTATACAACAATTGTACCCTAACGTTAAGCTATTATGGCTAAACAGACGTTAAGAGTGAACTGATAACATGCCCATAAATCCTGGCCATGGATACACATAGTTATTCAACACCTGACATGTTATTGTTATATAACCTTGCTAGATGTTACCGTTTTAGTCCTTCTTGTGTGCACTGATACACTGATAATACAATTCAGGTATTTGCCTTTACGACAAAATTTGTAAATTTTGGCCCATAACTCAATCCATAAGCTTTTCTCATTAATTATGCAATAGAACAATTAGATTAAAAATCAATTTGATACTTAAGATGTCGGTGCAAAAAAGAAATCAAATTCTTTAACATTCGATGAACTACAGAGATAAAATTACAAAATCCAATTATTAAAACAATTTGCATTAACATTTAACACTTCGTATGTGGTGAGCTTCCTATAGCTTTAGACTAAATTAAATTCGATGACTTTTCAGTATTTCAAGAGATTTGCAGGACTTCCACCATCCGTACGAACCCTGAACGGTAATCAGATTAGCTGAACACCGTACCTTCACAGTCAGGAAACTCAACAGTCAATGCATTCCAGCTCACTATTCTGGGTATATATATTCCTGTGACCAGTACATATATAGTGTCAATGTCATGTGAGCATAATGAATGACCTTCACATGAAATCCATAATCATACTTTTGACCGGTTTAACATTCAAAATACAACAGAAAAATCCATTAAGGAATTATTCATAAAAGTACTGGCAAGAAATTCTTTTGCCTTTAAAAATGACAATTAATGGCACAGGGAGATTTGTCCTGAGAGTCAATCGATTAATTCTATTCCTCCATCTAGTAATTTAGCAATGGCAACAAATCTGCTTAAACTAGTCATTTAAGTCGCAATTTTGATCTATAAGAGTCTATTGGCCTAAATTCCACAACTCACAATTGTTAAACATTCTAGGTTACACCTGTCGATGTCCGAAGACAACCCTGACAAACTCAGCATTTTCCTGGCGTTTACCCGCCAAAACACAAAACACGTGTTACGACTTTAACCCACAACAGGTCATGAATCGCCCAATTTCCGACACTTGACTCACTGACTTGTACGAAAATAGCTTACGGCGACAGTAAACTTTATCAAGGCATATTCAATGGCTAATATTGTTATCTTCTAGAGCCGAAGATATTGACGATTTAACAATGAGCGTAACAAACACATGTAATCAAGATGCCATGCTGTTTACTGCTGGTGCATTCTGGGTAATACAGATAGATCATACATGCGAGCGGCAATAGCGGGTTCCGGGTATCTGCATAAAGCAGCATCCCATAACATCTCCCTTCTTCAAATTTTTGTTTTACAAAGAAAGAAACAGTTCTCTAAAAAAATAGTGTTAATGTATAAAAGTTATGAACTAGAAACCACGAACTTTAAATTGAACATATCTTGACGCGGAGGAACATGCATTCACTCTCGTCCAATGTCTTAGGGTTGTGAAGAATATGAGGTGGTAAAAGTCCAAATACATGTAGCATAAATGTCAAACCAAGTTTATCAGTATTGTCCGCACTGGGCAGAGTAAAAAAAAAGAAAAAACAGAGTAACAAAAAAAAAAAAATGTTAATATAATCTCAGACTTTGAGCACTTAAAGAGCTACAACTTTGGCACTATGATCAGGAATTGTTTGATGTCCTCCTATAAAGCACACATCAATACATTCCAACTTTGGTACTATTGTCACCATGAGAAGTGCCCGAGTGCATAACAAAATCACACATTAAATTCCTATTTTGGCACAATATAGTCATTGTACTTTGCGGGGACAACACAATGTCTGCCACTCCTGGTTGTTACTGTTGGTCTGACAGAGGTGGTGGTTGGTAGTGATGGTGGTGGTAGTGGTTCAGTGTCATTGAATGTGCGGATGTTACCGGACTGCCCAAGAGGTTTATCAGATGACACGGTCACCGTGGTCACATCTGGCGGCACTGACATAGGTGACCCAGTAGGTGTTCGTACGAGCTCTGCTGGAGGTCCATCCTGAGAAATGGATGGTTTCTTCTGGCTGTTATCAAACTGTAAGAATTTCCGATTTCTTCGATACAACCGACCATTCCGAGATTCAACCAGGTAAGAACGCGGTCCAACTTTGCCAACACATGAACCCTGTTCCATGGCGATTTGGGATGCAGAGGTTGCATGCGTATTGGATCACCGATTTCCAGCTCAGGTAAGGGCTTTGCATGTTTGTCGTAGACTAATTTGGCTTTCTGCCTACGGACTGTGATGTTTTCAGTTACTCCTCCTATGACCTGCGGTTTGAGAAGAACTTCTGCAGTAGGCATTGTTGTTTTTGTCCTTCTGGACATAAGTCTCTGCACTGGGCTTGACCCTGTGCTGTCAGGGGTGTTGCGCCACTCAAGTAATGCCATTTGTATGTCCTTGTTGTCACGTTTGGTTTTTTTCAGCAGTTTTTTCGCGATTTTAACAGCCGACTCAACTTTACCGTTGCTCTGAGAGTGATATGGAGAGGTGGTGGTATGGTTGAATTCCCACTCGCGTGTAAATGCTGAGAACTCCTCGCTTATATATTGAGGCCCATTGTCAGTTACCATATCCGCGATTCCATGTCGCGCGAAATGAGACTTTGTTGCTGCAATAATCGAGGCAATTTGGGAATCGGGTGTGTCATTAGAGGCTCCTTCTGCTGCTTAGCAAGGAATTCGTTACAAGTACCACAAGTCTTGACACAGTCCTCAATTTCACCAGCCATCCCAGGCCAGAAAAGGACATCTCGCGCTCTCCGCACACACGCGTCCGCACCGAGATGACTTGTATGAGCTCGTGCAATCATCTGTGATTGCATGGATTTAGGAATGACCACTTTCATTCCTTTGTATAGAACACCATCTTGCGCTGTCAGCTCATCCCTGAAGTTCCAATATTCACGGATGCAGACTGGAACATCCTGGCGCGAATCTGGCCATCCAGTCATTACTGTATTCATGAGGGTTTGTAAGGTCGCGTCTGTGAGCGTGCAGGACTGGACTTGTGCATGTGTGGCTGCAGACAAGCACATGTATTCCTTCTGATCAATTTCAGCAATTTCGCCGAAAAGCTGCTGCTCTTGTGAGAGCTGAAATATTTGATATTCAGGCGTGTCCTGTTTTCTGGTGTCGCCCCCTGGCAGGTAAGCTCTGCTCAACATATCTGCAATGAACATCTGCGTACCAGGTAAGTATGTAACATGCAGATTGTACTTTTGAAGGCGAAGGAGCATTCGCTGAAGTCGCTTTGGCGATGTGTGAATCGACTTTGTGAAGATTGGGACCAATGGTTTATGGTCTGTCTGTATGGTGATCAGGTCACGCCCATGAAGATACTGGTCAAATCTGACGCACGAAAACAGAATGCCAAGATATTCTTTCTCAATCTGAGCGTACCGACGCTCAGTCTCTGTTAAAGACCTTGATGCAAACGCCACTGGCTGGTCATTCTGGAGCAACGTCGCTCCCAATCCAGACTCCGACGCATCACACTGTATGGTGACTTCACTGTTCACGTCATAGTATTTCAGTACAGGAGTGGAACTAATCAAGTCCTTAAAGATTGAGAAGGCTTCAGCTTGCTGACTTTCCCACATAAATTCAGCTTGTTTCTCTGTTAAACGACGGAGCGGCTCGCACACCTTAGACACATTTGGCATGAATCTAGATAGGTAATTTACACACCCGAGGAGACGTTGGACTGCCTTCTTGTCACCTGGGGGTGGTATGTTGACTATCGCGGAAACCTTTGATGGATCCGGTTTTAAACCATCGCAGGTAAGTAGTTGACCCATATACGGCACTTGGGTCATTCTTAATTTGAGTTTCTTCTTGTTGAATTTTATGTTCTTTTCCCGTGCTCGCTTAAGCACATTCAGTAGGTTGCGGTCGTGATCCGCTAGAGCTTCATCCATGGTCTCGCCGCTACCAAAACATAAAATATCATCCGCGATGACTTCAACGCCTTCGAGGCCGGAGAGAGCCTCGTTCTGGCGGCGCTGGTACTCCTCAGGGGCACTGCTAATTCCTTGTGGCATCCTCAAGTAACGGTACCTCCCAAAAGGTGTCCAAAACGTGGTCAGAAACGAGCTCTCTTCATCGAGTTTCACTTGGTAAAACCCATCTTTAGCATCCAGAACAGTGAAAATTTTTGCATTCGACAGCTTAGGTAATATTTCATCAACCGTTGGCATTTGGTACTTCGGCCGCTTTATGGCTTTATTCAAGTCTTTTGGATCAATACAGACCCTCAGTTTCCCAGGCTTTTGGACAGCTACTAGACTGCTGATCCAATCAGTTGGTTCAGTGACCTTGGCAATTATGCCCTGTTTCTCCATTTCATTGATTTTGTCCTGTAGTTGTGATTTAAGCGGCACTGGTACGCGACGAGGGGCATGCTGCACGGGTCTGATGCTCGCGTCCATCTCGATGTGATATTCACCTGGGAGGCATCCCAAGCCTGTGAACACATCGTCATAATCACGCATGACCTTTTCCTGCGATAGGGGGTCATAGCCTTCATCCCTTATCATGTTCACTGATTTATCAACACCAAGAGAAATCCAACCTTGTTTCACACATGTATTGGCGTCAATAATGGGCCATGGCGCCTGGTCCAGGATGTCGAAAGTTACACTGAATTTATGTCCACCGCCTTGGCTCACGGTTAACGTATATGATCCAAGTGGAGTTATTATGCTGCTGTCGTACAGCCTTATTTTCCCACTACTAGGATCTAATTTCACATCACCAGTTTGCAGAATGTTTTGGAGATCTGCATAGGACATTGCACTACAGGAAGCACCAGTATCCAGTTGTACTGTCAATGTGGCAGGGTAGTCAGTGTGAAAATTAAGGGGAACCATGAACGAAGATTTGGCTTTGCTACTACTGACAACTCCCACGCGATCAACCGTGAAGATTGAGTCATCCGTGTCATCGCTCGTATCTTCGCTACAGCGAGGATCACTAAGTTGGTGCAACTTTTTAGTTCCTTTAGCACGCATCTTGTTTCCATCCTGACCTTGCTGGCACACTGAAGCGAAATGATTTCCTTTAGAGCATTTGCCACAAATTTTTCCGAAAGCCGGACATTTGAATTTGTCCTTCACGTGTTTTGAGCCACAGTAGTACAGACAAGTGATAATTCTGTTGGATTTCTGACCACCCGCCATGCCAGCATTCTTTTCTGACTTTGCCTGTGCATACCTACTCCCATGATTCTGTTTATGGGCAGCATGAACCGTACTAGGGGAATCAACTGCGGCTACACGTAACTGCTCCTTGTGAGCCCTAGACAGTTCACTAGCTCGCAGGGCTTCAATACACCTTTTCAGATCAGGGACAGGGCGTTCCCTCAATAAACAATCTCTTGTCGAAGAGTCATGGGTACCTATGACTAGCCTATCTCTCAGTAAACTATCAGACAGATTTTCAAAGTCACACGAGTCTGCTAGCTGACGTAGTCGCACCACATACTGATCGACAGTTTCATGTTCTGTCTGATTTGCATAACCAAACTTTACTCGTTCAAATAAAAGATGTTTCTGTGGCATGAAGTGATCACCCAGTTCCTGTAGAATCCGTGCAGGATCTTTTTTGTCTGCGACTGACAAACTAGCTAGGCTGTTCATCACGTGAATACAATCTATGCCCATTACACTGCACAAGGCGGCTGCTTGTACCTCTGGGCTTTTCTTATTCAGTTCAGTGGCAGTAATATAGTAGTCCCACGAGGCTTTAAAATTTTTCCAGTTACCGGACACGTCTCCCTTGACGTTCATGGGTTGGGGGGCTGGTATTTGATAGGAGGCCATATCAAAATAAGTTTGTACTCACAAAGTTCCAATAGGTTCCAGTGTCCAATAAATCAGTCCGCCCTTGCACACAACACGACGTAGGGAACTCGATTTTCTGTGCTGCGTTAACGAGAACAGTCAGATATCGGCGATAGTTTGCCGTCCAAAGTTCAATCAAAGTCGTTGTTGTTGTCAAAGAAAGATGGCGACTGCCATGCATCGAATCCGGACCATGTGGTTGCACACAGCGAGCAGAAAAAATAGCGTGAGTCAGTCTAGTTTCAGTGCTTTCTGCATTCGGAATCTGCCTTCGGAAACTTCAGAGTCTTAACTGAAACTATGCGCACTTCTGACACCATGTTATCTTCTAGAGCCGAAGATATTGACGATTTAACAATGAGCGTAACAAACACATGTAATCAAGATGCCATGCTGTTTACTGCTGGTGCATTCTGGGTAATACAGATAGATCATACATGCGAGCGGCAATACCGGGTTCCGGGTATCTGCATAAAGCAGCATCCCATAACAAATATTACATATTCTTAACTATTCTGACAACAAATCCATGGTAATTTCATCAATAAAACTAGTTTACATACCCAAAATGTCTCCTCACGTTGGTAACGAAGAGAACAGCTGTAACGCTGGAGAACTATATCAGGGGAGTTAACTCTAAGTTACATAAGCCAGTGACGCCCCGTCACATCAACATCGAAAATCACAGTATGTCGGCCGGTGGTGAGCGTACGTCGGCCGGTTGTCGGTCGGTTGTCGGCCGGTAGTGGTTCCTGAGCGTCGGCCGGTAGAGGGCTGGCGTCGGCCGGTGGAGGGCTAGCGTCGGCCGGCAGTCGGCCGGTGGAGGGTTAGCGTCGGCCGGTAGTTGACCGGTACTATGAAAAACGTCTGTATGTACGTTAAGAGGCGCAAATGAGAAGCAAATGTTGAAAGGCTAACAGTCCACCTTTCGTTTCTACAACACTGCATTGATAAAAACAAGCTGCCAAACTTGTTTGATATAACATCTTTATCAGCAGATATTACCGAGTAAAATCTGCTCTTGTAATCAAGTTTCAAATGGGAACTAATGTCTTCGACATTGCAATTTTGAGCCATTTTTCTAAACAACAACATCGTATGGATTTGTTTTCTTTCGCAAGCCATAATTTGTTCAAATAAACTGAAACTATACCTTTATATAAAAAGATAAATAAATACATTTTGGGATTCTTGTAGTTTAGATGGTCAACTCTTATTTCTTCGCATTTATTTCTTATTTCTCACGTTTCAGTACGCAAAGTAACTGTTTTATTCAATCTGGCCATGGGGGTCAGTCATTAGTTTGGCATTTAAAGCGACACGTCGTCCCTTAGTCGCCGTGACAGTGACGTTTATCAGTCATGAGCCTGTTTTCCTGAATGACACACGGTGTGCCCGACACGTGTACTATTGTTATCTCATTAAAATAACTAGAGGAACTATTGCTTTTGCTGAACTTTAATATTAAAAACTTCGTGTACATAAACTGGTAAAAATTACGTATTTCTGTTCAGCAAAAATTTTGTACAGGTGCAGCAGTTCTCTATGAAACAAGTAAATTGATATATTCTCCATAAATGTGCAAATCGTGCGACATTGATTATTTATATTCTCAGAATCGGCGTCACAGTTTTCATTAGATTCTAACATATTTTTTATGACAGCTGTAAATAAACAAATATACTATTTTCATGATAAGAATGCTTTCTTCAAACTAGCTCAATTTTAACCATGCATTCCATGGAGAAAATTCGGAAAATTTAATAATAGTCAGTATCGTAGATATCGTTTCATCTGTAGGTCGGTTTTAAAAGTACACAACAACCATAATATTTCCTTACATAGTAGAATAACCAACCACGAGTGGCATTTCTTGTCGCTTCTTTTGAATTGAAAGGTATACCGCGGATACCTATTTGCCGAACTGTGCTTGGTGCCCCCTGAATAATCTCGATCGATGTGCAACCTACTTCAGAGACTGGAATGACAGAACATGACTTGGAGAGTTGGCTCCCCTTTATCAAACAAGATCGTTACACTGTTGATAGGATATTAATTTATTAAGATTGAAGATCCACTCACCCTCGTACCGCTGCTCTACATGTCGCTGATATAATTCAGTGTTTTAGCCACACAGAGTACCACACTATGCTGGACATTCACACGAATATCCCTCTATTCAGTATTTTCACACATTTTGTATAGTTGAGCCCAAAAGTAGAGTTTTTTAAACTTTGTGAGAGGGTTCTCCGTTGTTCCCGTAACAAATCTCACCTCATACTTAATTATAGTGGACAAAGTGAAAGACATGTCTCCAATACTTAGTTAATACGATTTGGTCAGCTGGCTGACCTTTCAAGAAGAATCTTTATTGCTCTCTTATGCCCGAAGGTTAAAGGCATATAACATATAAAAACACAAGAATACATTTACAACACAAGTTGAACAAATACATAAAAACATTAAACATCATTTGGCAAGGGGATCACACCTATTTGGACTTTATAACTCTTGACAGCCTTACCAAGAAAGTGTCATCCTAGGAATAATTGGATATAAATCTGGACTGGGCCTACTTGCTTTATCAAAGTTGGAAGGGGTGACAACTGGACCTTGGTTGATAAACCGTTACAAACGCGCAAAGCACTCATGGACGTATTTGGCTGCTGCATTTATTACAGGTTGAATTGTAGATGACATTAATATAATAAGTCCCGAAATGTCTGCACCAATAGAAGCCCTTGAAATAAAGGGACTGATAGATCTGAACAATACTTCCCGTTCATTTACAAATTTAGAACATTCTAACATGAAGTGAGTCTCATTCTCAATAACTTTACAAAACGTACATAAACGGTTCTCCCTGGAGATCCCGTGATATCGCCTTTTTCTATTTGAAGCTTATGGGCACTAATCCTTAATTGAAACATTTGAGACACGATGTTTCTTATTTTCGATTGAGATTACTGTATCTTCGGTTTGGAAATTCGTTTTTAGGCGGCAGTATGTTTCCATTTTGCTAAAGGTTGACAGTTTGTCATACCATAAAGTGGAAAACTTAGAGGATAGAACTTTTTTAATGTAATTGAGTGTCGGTTTTCGAGATTTGCAGCTTTGATTTTCCCAGAGGTGATAGCAACCAACCTCAGTTAGTACGCCTTTGATATAGTAAATCCAGTTTTTGCCATTTCTCAATCTACAGTCCTCGGTTTGTTCCAGATAGGCATTATACAGTATTGAGGTGAAATCAGAGTTCATAATGTGTACAAAATAATTCACACTATTCAAAATGGCAAAAAAGCTTAACAGGATATCTCCCTAATTCACCCAATACAGCAAAATTTACCGATTTAGAGTGTACGCCAAGTACTCGTTTGCAGTACTGCCAAATATGCTCTGCTGGTCTGATCATCGCAAAAGATCTAAATCCGTGCTGAACGATTCTCAAACTATTTATTCAATCATATACATCTGTTATTTCCATGATAGGCCGACAACGACAGTATTTTATCAAAATAATTAAACTGAGACTGAGTATCATTTATTCTAACTAGCAAGAGAGTTTAATTTTCCTGTTTGTCACGACCCATCTTCGTTACACAAGATCAATTCCTACGTTCACATAAACTCGAAATGTGAATGTAAAACTGATTGGTGTGCGAAGATGAGCACGCCCTGTCTCCCCCATCCTCCATATATAAATGCCGATTTGTATAACGTACCAGCTTTCTCAGAAGAACTATGACTATGAGATCCAGTCTCCAAAGCAATCTAGGTAAACCAAGATGGTATCAGGGAAATACCGTCTGGAGGTGCCGATATAAAACATTCGTCCGAACGTTTTGCCGATATTCTACGAGATTGCGATAATAAGCCAATGACGGCAAACTCTGCACTTTCAATTTGATATTTATTGACGTTTAAATCACGGTTACGAAGAACTTTGTGCCGGTCGGTCTTTTGACATTTTCTACCTCTTGACAAAAGCAGACTTTTTTGACAGAAGTAAATCCTTTGAAGTTTACGTTGACCAAGCACGATGTCTAGACATCGTGCCCTATTTGGATACTGTTTCTCTTGCCTATATTGATCCATGTTATCCTGTGTGTCCGTAATTATAAGGAACGTCATTTTGAAGTTGTTTCGTCCAGCTATCCATCTGATTGACTAACAGATGTAGTTTGAAATTCGCACGGAAGCTATATAGCGCTGATGTCAGATATAATGTACCTTGATAGTATATCTGTGTTTACTAAGATTGCCCCCAAAGCTGCCGTATGCGAAGATAACATGTTTAAGTTCGTCCTTGGCAGCTGATTATAAGTCATTATAATTCTGAATTTATTACGGATTAGATAAACATGATAATGTCTGATGTCCTCCAAAACTAAACATTCTCTCTTGGTGATATAACATTCTCTCTAATCATGGTGATACATTTATAACATTCTCTCTTGGTGATATAACATTCTCTCTAATCTTGGTGATACATGTACAACATTCCCTTTTGGTGATATAACATTTTCTCTAATCTTGGTGATACATGTAAAACATTCTCTCTTTGGTGATATAACATTCTCTCTAATCTCGGTGATACGTGTACAACATTCCCTTTTGGTGATATAACATTTTCTCTAATCTTGGTGATACATTTACAACATTCTCTTTTGGTGATATAACATTCTCTCTAGTCTTAGTGATACATGTATAACATGCTCTCTTGGTGATATAACATTCTCGCTAATCTTGGTGATACATGTATAACATTCTCTTTTGGTGATATAACATTTTGTCTTTTGGTGATATAACATTCTCTCTAATCTTGGTGATACATGTATAACATTCTCTCTTGGTGATATAACATTTTCTCTAATCTTGGTGATAGATGTATAACATTCTCTCTTGGTGATATTGAGCCCGGTCAATACTTGGATGGGTGAACGGGTGCTGTACTGGCTGGACTGATCAGTGTCCAGAATAATAGAAACTGTGAGCACTCTCGTGTTCTGGCACATGTAGGCACTGTCATGATAGGACAGAAACAATGTTGCAGACGACGTTAAATCCTACTCACTCACTCACTTTTTTGGTGGTATAACATTTTCTCTAATCTTGGCAATACATGTATAACATTCTCTCTTGGTAATATAACATTTTCGCTAATCTTGGTGCTATATGTATAACATGCTCTCTTGGTGATATAACATTTTCTCTAATCTTGGTGATACATATATAACATTCTCTCTTGGTGATATAACATTCTCTCTAATCTTGGTGATACATGTATAACATTCTCTTTTGGTGATATAACATTTTCTCTAATCTTGGTGATACATATATAACATTCTCTCTTGGTGATATAACATTCTCTCTAATCTTGATGATACATGTATAACATTCTCTTTTGGTGGTATAACATTTTCTCTAATCTTGGCAATACATGTATAACATTCTCTCTTGGTAATATAACATTTTCGCTAATCTTGGTGCTATATGTATAACATGCTCTCTTGGTGATATAACATTTTCTCTAATCTTGGTGATACATATATAACATTCTCTCTTGGTGATATAACATTCTCTCTAATCTTGGTGATACATGTATAACATTCTCTTTTGGTGATATAACATTTTCTCTAATCTTGGTGATACATATATAACATTCTCTCTTGGTGATATAACATTCTCTCTAATCTTGATGATATATGTATAACATTCTCTTTTGGTGGTATAACATTTTCTCTAATCTTGGCAATACATGTATAACATTCTCTCTTGGTAATATAACATTTTCGCTAATCTTGGTGCTATATGTATAACATGCTCTCTTGGTGATATAACATTTTCTCTAAACTTGGTGATACATGTATAACATTCTCTCCCATGGTGATATAACATTCTCTCTAATCTTGTTGATACATGTATAACATTCTCTCTTGGTGATAAAACATTTTCGCTAATCTTGGTGATACATGTATAACATTCTCTCATGGTGATATAACATTTTCGCTAATCTTGGTGCTACCTGTATAACATACTCTCTTGGTGATATAACATTTTCTCTAATCTTGGTGATACATGTATAACATTCTCTTTTGGTGATATAACATTTTCTCTAATTTTGGTGATACATGTATAACATTCTATTTTGGTGATATAACATTTTCTCTAATCTTGGTGATAGATGTATAACATTCTCTCTTGGTGATATAACATTTTCTCTAATCTTGGTGATACATGTATAACATTCTCTCTTGGGGATATAACATTCTCTCTAATCTTGATGATACATGTATAACATTCTCTCTTGGTGATATAACATTATCCCTAATCTTGGTGATACATGTATAACATTCTCTCTTGGTGATATAACATTATCCCTAATCTTGGTGATACATGTATAACATTCTCTCCTGGTGATATAACATTCTTTCTAATCTTGGTGATACATGTATAACATT
>JAVTVY010039021.1:0-16626 GCA_036873755.1 Hanleya hanleyi | reverse complement strand
CCAAAACGTCTATTTTCATACCCTTGGGCCACCGCGCATGCGCAGAATGACCCTAATTCAACCCCACACCCAGTCCATCAGATGCCCCTTCATGAATGCTTCACTTTGATACCTCACTCGATCCCATTGGACCATTAGGGGCTACCCTAGCTCCAAAAAGGCTATTTTCATGCCCTTGGGCCACCGCGCATGCGCAGAATGCCGATATGTCAACCCCACATCCAGCCCATTAGATGCCCCTTCACATAAGCTTCACTTTGATACTTCACTCGACCCCATCGGACCCTTAGGGGCTTCCCTAGCTCCAACACGGCTATTTTCATACCCTTCGGCCACCGCGCATGCGCAGAAGGCCGATAGTTCAACCTCACACCCAGCCCATTAGATGCCCCTTCACATAAGCTTCACTTTGATACCTCACTCGACCCAATCGGACCATTTTATCTAGGGACTACTTTTTCTCCGCGGAAGCTTTTTCCCCCGAGACCGAATCACCGCCAAAACCACGGCCAAACCGCATCACCGCGTATGAATACATTTTTTTTTTTTTTTTTGCCGGAACTTTTTTTTTTTTCTGCCGGAACTATGCACTCATTGACCTTTGGTGAGAGAGAGAGAGAGAATTATTAGGTTTAGCGTCACAGCCGCCATCTTTTCCCACCTCCCACACGACACACAAACAGGCCGCCATCTTGTCCCACCTCCCACACGACACACAAACAGGCCGCCATCTTGTCCCACCTCCCACACGACACAAAAAACCAGCCGCCATCTTGTCCCACCTCCCACACGACACACAAACAGGCCGCCATCTTGTCCCACCTCCCACCACACAGGCCACGCCCCCTCATTACGCATGCGCACCTCCTCAATTGTGACGTCAAAACACACAAATTGACCTCTATGACCTCTACATCCGGGGAGAATGTGACTTATTTTACTCGCTGTATACTACTTACGTAGGACACAGCTTTAGAGAAGCGGATAGAAAGGGTTCAAAGGGCGGACGAATCAAAGCACACAGAACCACACCGATATCCCATTTCGGTAACAGTAGGCGAGTACGTCGCGACTGTAAGGCGAAGGCACGAATAAGCGCAGAGATATAATCATTAAGGCTAATGTCGGTACCAGAGGTAAGACGTAACACCCTAGCCAGAGCAGATCCATACCCTACAATGGAGCTAATATGAAACTTCCTATCCCGGTGAAGATGGAGGAAGTCAGCAACGAGGGAACTAGAGACAGAGTCGGGATCGGCAAAACGTCCTCGGCACCAGGACAAATAAATCCGCTGCAGAGACCGAACCCGTAACCAAAAACGAACGTAGTGAGTAAGGTCCTGCATAGAAATGAAAAGCCCTAAGATGATGACAGAACCATAATGTCAAAGTCTAACAACTGGTGCAACCGTCTATACGGGAATAAAGTACTTGAAGGAGAAAGTCGAAAACTGTCCCCAAGTACACGCCGAAACACATTGTGTCGTTTAAGCACAATCCTAAAGCAAACGGATCTAAACACAAACTGTTTGAGTGTTAAAGTCAACATGGTTCTGAGTTAAACCAAAAATCAACACAAATCTGTGCTGAATTCAAATACAAGCGTCTAGACCGTCATTGACAATCCAGGCGACGTCCATCACTATCCACGTCCATAATCCAAAAACCCATTCCATTCTCCATACAACAGTATTAGATGAAATACTGTTGATTCCAACAACAATTTTGTTAACTCAACACAAAATCGGAATCAAAAAATGCTTGAACAAAACTCACTTCGTAGAGTAATGACGCACCTAAGTAAATCACCATGTGAAAAACCTGAGAGGGACTGAAACAAATGGAAGGATGACGCTAAACGGACGGACTTCCACTCCCGCCGACGACCGACGATGGAGCATCGAAGGAAGTGCCGAAAAACGAGGAAATATGAATATAAAATATACATCTCACATATGAAGCAATGACGTGAAACACGGCGTATGGCGTACCGGAACGTGGAAAAATGAGAGAAACGTTGTGAGTGATAAACAACGTAGCGATTTCGCATTCGCAACATAATGTACATACATGCTCCTAATAGAGCAGGATACAAACTTATAAAAATACACGACGTAAAGGCGAGAAACGACGTACAGGTGAACGAGGACAACGAGACGACGTAATGTAACGTCGTAAAGGTGCGAAGCGAGAAAAGAGTTGCAACATAGTAACCCCGAAACCGATTGAAATTATTTTCCATCTTTTAGAAAATAGAAACACAGTAGAAATGAACACATTAAATGTTCCTAGCGCTAATCATACGTAAGCTCAACGAGCTAAACGGTATAATGGATCTTTGTGTCAGTGAACATGAATACTATAATAGTGAACATGATTACCTTATGACCTCTCCCGATGTAATTTGTCTCCTGTACATGAAAATCAGTACTGGAGTTTTATAAGGAGAGAATATCAACATTTACAAACAATGTTACTATTTATAATCCAAAAATAGTCACAGCACCGACATCCAGAACAAAGAGATTTCAACGTAACCGAGAAAATCCTCGAAGAATATTTCGAGAGGAAATACATTAAAAGACTCTCGCCGGCAGGAAGGTAAGGATATTAAAAATTTTGAATTTGAAATAACCTAGCGCGAACAAGCTGTCGAGAAGCAGAAACGGTGAGTTCATTGCTAAAGAGAAGTGTGATGTTCTTGTAGACTGTACCGATAATCAAGAAAACTTCATGAATTTACGTGTTCCGTATCGTCGAACGAGAGTATTTCTAAAGATTTCCCGGAGAAATACACTCACAGAATTGTTTTACTTTTTACCATGTGCCACACAATGTGACTTTTGGCAGCATTGTTGATATTGTCTAGGATTACAACAACAACAACAACAACACCCTCACGCTAACAATTTTAAATTTTCTCAGAGAGAAGAAATAAAAATAATGCTCAACTCCATCTGAATTATATGCGAAATACAGTATACAGATGGGACCGACTTGGTGAGAAAACAAACAATTCACATGTAAATAACAAATTTGTGTATCAAAGAATAGCACAGTTTCACAATAAACATTGGGTGAATAGGATTACATACTCACAATAAACCAACACGTGATCCCTTTGTTGATCGACACACCCTTAATCACATAAAGAGATCAGCAAAGCTCATTAAAATGCAACAAACAGTCGTAGCATTGAAATCCCGTAACATGGCATTTACGCTATTATAGAACCGTTTAAATAGGGTTGAGATGTGGTTACGTACACAAAAGCAACAATCACGTAAACATGAGAGGCAGAATAAAACCTCCGTAAGTTCTCTCTTGAAGACAGGAATATCAAAATCACATAATAATACTTGATATAACAAGAGATTACCTTCTTGGTAGGACCAAAGAATTGAATGCAAGAAGGTGAAAACTACCAAAGTCCGAACAAAACATACAACAACAACATGGAACATTGACGGACTGCTTATAAAGAATCGGATTTCCCCGGCGGGGAAAAACGAACCTCCCGCGTCAAACGAGGGTAGTACTCACAATCCTGGTAAAGATTTATACACAATTCAATGGATAAAATCATGAATCAACGAAACACAAACCTGTTCGTTTAAAGTACATCACAATAGGCTCACATACTGACCGAAACAAAACGGAATGTTGGGAGCCAATAAAAGCCCACATCAAACACTCGGTCGCAACTCAAAGTTTGTGTGGAGACGCAATATTGAATACACACTGGCCTAATGCAGGACTGTGTTATTTGTTAAACATGAGATTTCATAAAGACTTTTAGAAAAACATCGTCAGACGATCATTTCAAGAGAATTTAAAATCTCCGCCAAAAGCCAAATATTTAGCGACGTACGTCCGAAGACACTAAACATGTGGCCGACTCAAACAAGTCCAACATTCGCCCCAACAAATAGATCGGGAACGGAATTAAATAAACTATGTCCAGATTTAACCGGCAACGGAGAAATAGACACACGACGTTGTTTATTAGCTTTCTTCATTTTAGAAGAAACATGTGGTACCGATAGACAGAGGCGAAATAACATGTGGCCAAGAATTCTTTTATCTGACGAAGACAATGGAATGCACCGGAAAGTCCGACTTGGTCTTTGTTAAGCCGAACAAAGGAACGGGTTTGGGATCGACCCTAGACAATGAAGCTCCGGTACGGGTCAAACTGTCTAACAACCTAGAAATATCTTCGTGTAGAATAGTCCCGCTTGGCTAAATATATACCGACGCGGGTGAAACTGGATCTTGACCAACTCGGTCAAGATCCTCACTACATTTCATATCATTGACCAAAGAAATTTCTAAAACCCGTCTATCGACCTCCGAAATAGACGGGTCATCACAAGCATGTAAAGGATAAGCACGACGAGCTTGGGCATAATTCTTCCAAGTCGTCGCCCCATAATACACATTCCGCGCACGTGGACGCACGACAACACAATTCTTTACAAGAAAAAACAAGCCGTGTGGGCGTCCAATGGGGACAAATTTTGCCCGCACGTACGACAAGGAATAGAAGTCGGAACCTCATACATAATAATACAATAATTAAGTTCCGAATAAACAACACAAGTCACACTTGATAAAGGATACACCAGCGAAACAACAACAACTAATGTTGTAAATTGAATCTGACCACTTCCCCAGATGTGCACTGTCGAGAGCAAACAGGAGAAAGAGGATTGGAATAAGGCTTGCAGTGACCTTTATAGTAACCACGCTGGATTGAGTGAGAGAGCTCTCCTAGGGGCGGACAACTCTCTCCTAGGGGAGTTAACTTTTAGTTTTAACTTCCGTTTTCTACGTTTGATTGTGCAGCTTAATGGAGATTAAGGCATTGAATTCAAGCAGGTTTACGATTTAGGAAGCAAATATGACTTTTAAGGGTGAGTGAGTGAGTGAATATGATTTAACGTCGCTTTCAACACTATTTCAGTCATATCTCGATGTTGGGTCCTAATCCTTTTCACACCCGGAAACCACACGAGTGGGATACTATTCCTTTTCACACCCGGGAGGGAGGGAATTTGGCTTAATGTCACACTCAAGCTTGTTTCACTCATATGGTGACAGTCAGTTTGGTTGGTGGAGGAAGCAGGAGTACCCGGAGAGAACCACCGCCCTTCGGCAAGTAACTGACAGACTTTCACACATGGACCAGCTGGGCTCAAACCCGTGCCGGTTCAGCGGTGTGAGGCTAGCGGTCACCAGCGAAGCGCCTTAGACCACTCGGCCACCCTTTTCACACCCGGGATCCCCACGGGTGCCCCAGTTAGTCGACTCTTACGGCAAGCTCTCTGAGGAGCTGAGACCTGTTCTTACCATGACCTGGAGTGTGCACAACACCCCAGATCAATCCCCGCGAGCCTCACAGGGCAATATGGCTTTTAAGTCTGGTAAACATTTGTTTTCCAACAGTGGCAATATAATCAAGGACGAAATGGCGGTTTGTATGATTTTTGGCCGCTGCACTCAAATCTAGGCCAAGTGAACAGTTATATGGCTTTTCTTCAGCTTACAAGGGAATAAACAACTAGATTTAACTGTTATCCTAAGGGATAACTGAGATACCCCCCGCCCTACAAGACACAAGTCTGCCATTCTGAGTAATGTCAATACAGTATAAAAACAATAATATACTGGTCATTCCAATTTTGACAAAAAATAAATATTTCATGTCACAAATAGGAGATGCAAATCTTCAAACATGTCTACAAAATTTCAGAACCTTCTGATAAAAATAGTAGGAGTACGTAGTTGATTACACTAGAAACTTATCTGCACATGGGAATAGATCCTGAAAATGGCATGCACATCTTCCAATCATAGGTAACACCTATGTAAAGTTTCATTAAAATAGATGCAAAATCTCAGGAGTAGTACAGACAAAATTGTCTCTACATGGGAATAGATCCTAAAAATGGCAAAGTCCTATAATGTTCAAAACGTGATAAATGTCAAAAATTAAAATTTCGCCTTGAAAATAGGGCATGCACATCTTCAAGCCATAGGTAACACATATGTAAAGTTTCATTAAAATAGAAGCAAAATCCTAGGAGGAGTAGTCTGGACAAAAATTGTGTTTACAGACAGACAAGCCGATTCCAGTACTAGTATACCCCCCCCCCAACTTCGTTGCGGGGGGTATAACTATTAATTTATCTGTGGCTTTTAGCAGTTTACTGGAAGTTGTAGTTTACTTCGCACACCCGCTACTCGCTTTTTAATGACTGGCTCTGTAAGAAATGCTCCCTTAGCAACATCAAATAAGATTGGCACTTTCTTCTGGAGTAAAAATCTTTCATATAATTTTACAAAACAAGCCTTGCATTCTCAACTTCTGAATAAATGAATTCTTCTGTCTAATGATTGATCCACTAATTGAACTTGCTACAGTAATATCAGAGTGAATCTACAACTATGAAAGTGATGCAGCAGGAATGTAGCGAGTGAGTGAATATGATTTAACGTCACTTTTAACACTATTTCAGTCATATCACGACGTTTGGTTCCTATTCCTTTTCACACCCAGAAACCACAATTCCTTTTAACACCCGGTTCCCCACACCCAGGAACCCCACGCGTGCCCCAGTTAGTCGCCTCTTACGACAAGCTGAGGAGCCGAGGCCCATTCCTACCATGACCTGGAGTGTGCACAACAACACCCCAGGTCAATCCCCGGAAGCCCCCGGGGTTGCAGGAATGTAGATCTGTAAAATGTTCAGATATTTCTCGGCATGTTCACATCACAGGAACTGATTTTGTTTTCCTTTTTGTAACTATTGTGCCTGCCCAAAGGACTTGTATATAAATCATGTACAATAAAGATTGAATTGAATTGAGAACCTTAAAGGTCAACCCAAACGCTCTGAGATCAAAAATATAAAAAAATAGTCCTTTCGATTCTGAAAATAATGATATTTTTATCATAATTTTGTGCATTCTGGTTGGCGAGATATTGCCGTTTGAAAGGTGAAAATCGCTCTCCTGTCAATTCCAGCTGTGACGTCACGGAGGGAAGCGGTCTTGTATTCTCTATGTTAAAGCCGTATACCACAGTCGTATGTAGCTGCTGATTTCTGGAGATTTTCGGAGTATCAATCAATCAATCAATAGTTTATTGCACGACTATCGGGGCATCATTTTTTAAATATGCCGTGACGTTGTGTAGTGGGAGGTTGCAGTTTTACTACAGATGACGGTGTTAGTATTCATTTGTGGCCCAAAGACGAGAAAATCGCTGCAAATTGGACGAAATTTGTACGCAGCACGAGAGTGTGGAAAGAGGGCCCGAGCCAGTACTCGTATAATTTGCTCGGCACATTTTGACAGAAAGACATCATTCGAGGACATCTACAGCGTAGCAGTTGAATTCGGGTACAAACCAAAACTAAAGAGAACAGCTATTTCAACTATCAAACGTAAGAACAATCAGAATGTGACGGCAAAGAAATCGGACAAGGAGAATCTATCACGGACATCGGCTGAACGAACCTAGCCTGCAAGCGAAGCCTCGGGCAGGGGGACGGCTGTACATGCCCTGCTCGCTCTCGCGTGGCATTTGTTGCTTGAGCACCTACAGGTTAGACTGGATGAGTCTCTATTTCATATATACACGTTTAACCATTTGTTCCAATGTGTCTTAATGTCTGTATTTGTATGTTCAATTTTATTCATTCTATGTATGCGTTTTTAGCCAAATGTTGGCACAAACTTCACGCAAATAAATTATCTAAATTATATACTATTTAATAATAATAATAAAATGATCTTTCATAAATATATATACGTTTGATAAGTAAATAAATAAAAAAACACCAATTGGAGTGAATGGCTGTAGATACAGAAGTGATACTTTCATAATCCCTTGACATTTGAGATTGTGGGAATATCATTCGATTTCAATTTAATTGAGGTAATTTGTCGAAAATTGAGCAAATGTGAATGCCGATCCACTCACCACGGCTTACTTTTCGCCATGAATGTCCAAAGTTTTTTTATCAAACTATATAATTCTGAAATTGGTATTTCATGGGGATTATGGGAAAACAAACAAAATTCAAGTCGGACGTACATGTATATCAGTAGAGTTATCAACAGTTTACTGTCCATACTGCCGAATCCCGGAGTTTATCCCTTCGAAAAGGCTGCCTCGGTCAGTAACAACAATAACAACACAGATGTGCTCGTTCGTTACATCACAGAATCGTTCTACATTCAATACAGTTTGAAATATATGGACATTTGGTCTTATAGATGACGATAATAAGGTTTCCAGTCAAGTTGCATACCAATCTGTATTCAACAAACGACCTCTCCGAATCCTGTCGTCGTCGAGTTCCACGTTGTCAGAGTGGTTGTCACGGTCAGAATCGGAGCCGTACGGCTCAAATTGATAGGGCTGAATTCCGCCGTTGGTCTGCAAACAACTGTTAATTTGCCCGTCATCATCCTCCTCTATGTCTATTTCATCTTCTTGGCGAAAAATATTTCCATCTAAGCAGCTGATATCGCTCGAATCGACATCTGAACCGGAGCTCTGACTGCACTCGCTTTCCATGTTATCCGCTGTTTTTTTTCTCAGGCAACTTCCCTGCGTGACGTCATCAACCCAGCTGTGAAAGTGTGGAAAAGCCCACTTTGCTCCCATATTATGTGTGTTTCTGATCAGATTAGAATTTTTTCAATATTTTTTTCATACAAAGTGAAGTATGAACTATGATTTTTAAGGATTTTTAGACCAAAAAAAAATCCGTTTGGGTTGACCTTTAATAACGAAAGGATATGGCACGTTTCCACAAGGATTTCGCCCTCTTGTGTGTAGTTGAAGTGCCAAAATGATGTATTACCAATGAAAGAAATTTATATATTGGCATAAAGCACAACATTTTTAGATGAAACCACCTATATCTCTCTGTAAACATATGAAGATGAAGAAACTTTTGGATCTGGTTGATCTTCATATGATTACAGGGAGAAATAGGTGTTAGATATACATCACAAGAATAGTAAGACTCCATGCCTAGCAATTATTCGGAGTACTGTATAAAAAATAATGTTGCAAATCAAACAATTTCGTTCACAAGTTTCATTTTTTGGCACCTCATGGGGAACAAAAAGGGATAGTTTTTCGTCATGCAATAATTTTCAACCAGGAACCAAAAAAAAAACAGGAACAATATAGCTGGTCAAGTAGCTCTACCAGGGTTTTTTTCCAGTAATTCTTTGTATCTCAACAAAATGGAATGAAATGCATTGTGAACAGTTGTAGTGTATAAGAAGAGAATGCAATAGCACTCGAGTTTAGACCGGTGACACATGCCCAAGATTTCCTTGACAAGCAAGATAATTTATGGAAGACTGTTGTGGCCATTTGCTGTATCCTGCTATCCTAATGGTCACTACAATCGTTCATAAATCTGGTCTCACTTGTCAAGTAACCCCGGCCTTATAGTATTGTTGAGCAGACTGAGCAATCACGACAAACAACGTAGAGCCCTCTTCCTTCAATGAAATAAGAATGGAACAATTAAGGTATATAACCAATGACAGCTTTATTAGTAGACATAAGCTCTGCAGTGCATAGTGATCTTTGTGGCAGTAGAATTTAAGACTGCACCCATACCACAGGTTTTTACCATAGCCAAGTGAAACAAATGCAAAATTGTCACGAACCGGATTCTCAGAAAGAACAGTTTGCATTTTAGAGCTGCAATACTTCTAGTCTACATTTACATAAAGGCTTAATAACTCGTTTGGTTAACTTTGTTACTAAAATAATTAATGGATTATAGGACAATGGAAACAAGTGATAATAAATCTTCAGAACTGTACATTAAATCAAAACAAGATAAAATATAATTGAGCTCAATTATTAGCTATTCTACACCATATAGGAAGTTTTGCAACTATAAGATGGGTATAAGCAAACAATGTGCATTTAGCTGGTCGGGGAAATGAGGGTTCTCCACTTTTGGAGGTATAAAAATCTTTTTCTTGACTAACTTTTAAAATATGGAGAAAAATGTCAATAGGGCATAAATTCATAAATAATTGCATACGTTACACAGTTTTGACACATATTATTAGTGTGGTTGTTTGAACATGCCGAGAGGGCAAATTGAAAAGAAAAACAAGAATTATTTCTATCTATTGTCGTAGATATGTGCATGTGCCTAAAGAAATGGTTGCCTGTGTCAAAATATTGGAATGCATGTGCCATTGACAAACTGCAACTGTGTTCATATTTTTTAAGCTATTCGAGAAAAAAACCCCATTTTTTCACCTCCATACTCGAGAGCCCTCATTTCCCTCCCAACTTGATAAGAACACCATTCTTAGATTCACATTGTAATCCATCCCTTCTAGGTGACGTATGCCAGATAATCAATTAGTCAGAAACTAAAGCAAATACCTAATCTGTGTTTCTGGTTCTGTGCATGGATTCAGAAATCCAGATATGGATGGATTCAGACAGTACAACTGGTTGATAGATCAAGTTACGGCTAAAGCCCGGCGCACACTAGAGATATCAGCTGAGCTAACGGCCTCAATTGCCTGTCAGCTCAGCGGCTAGCTCTCTGGTTGTTTCAGCGCACACGGTGAGCAAAAGTTTCAAGAAATTGATTTCAGTTCCCGCATAACGTCTTCTTAAAGTCCATTTTGAAGAGTCGAGCGTATGAATCGAGTGAAAATAACATGCGATTCATTGGCCTGTCCGGTAAAACTGCTGAGCTGTTGGCTTGCGTTCACCGCACACGCTGAGTATTTGGCCTCGCGAGGCGAAATTATCAAACAAGTTTGATATTTTTCCCCCGGCCTCGCGAGGCCAAAAACTCACCAAAAACTGCCCGCACACGAGAGCTAGCCCCTGAGCTGACCGGCAATTGAGGCGGTCAGCTCAGCTGATAGCTCTCGTGTGCGCCGGGCTTAACAGCTTTGTTATTATCCAAATTTCCTACTCAATTCGAGTGGAGGAACTACACACATTAGATTACTTTGCTTTTTCATACAGGTGTTGTACTTTTAACACATTATAAACATGTAACTGAAGCAGATTTATATGCAGCAACAAAACAGGGATACCCAGTACAGATGATTAGCACACAGAACAATCGAACATGGCACAGCGGAATGCGTCACTAAAACACGACACATTTAATACATGTACCTTACAGACTAACAACCTAGTTCATTCAAGTGGAATTACATAAGTGTTTCTCGAGCACACAGAAAACCTAAGTGACCTATGTAGTGCAACACAAATCTGATCACATGAAGATTGTGAATACATTTGCTTCTACTTCTTTGCTTTGGAGGGAATATGGGGTTTTATCAAATAAGTGGTCCACAAATTATCACAACATGAATATTTGTAATATTATTGAAGTCAAGATTTGATAAAAGCAGCCTTTATCTGCCCAGTCACAGACTTAGATGTGGGACAACACCAGTTATTCTGTATTCAGAATGTTATCAATATTGTAATCACAGGGTCATCTTCATGCGTGAGGATGAAGACCTAGTGCTTATCTAATACACAGCCAATTGAGGTCACTGAAATGATATCCATCTTTCCAGATATTTCAATGACATGGAAGATAGGCAGGTTCATTTACATCCGGTTTTAGGCATTTGGAACATTTTTAGACTTTTTTTATTTTCATATTTATTGTGAATGAATCGTTGGAGATGAAAAGGACAATATTCATATTGTCATGTTCATCTCAATACTGGCTCTACATTTAGTAATTGGAAAATAATTAATCAGGTTATTGTGATATTAAATTTTATACATATATTCCATAAATACTATAAAATAAAATCATCATCTTTACTCCTGAAATCCAAAGCAATGACTACCACACAACACCAAAACATGAAATGCCACGATCAATTTTTTAATTTCTTTTTTTACTCCAGTGTTCAGATTCATGTAGCATTACAAGGACAACATTGAATTTTAACTGTAGTTCTTGGATTTCATTGAAAGGCTCGTTAACACTGTCATGACTGTGATAATAGCCACAGACTGGATTATAAAAGTATCAGGTTATCGGGGGTGAGTGAGTTAATATTATTTAATGTCGTTTTCCACAATATTTCACTCCTACCAGGTCAGGTTATGGGTGAGAACTACACACTGGACCTTGTCTGTATAAAAGGTTTAACCTGCAGTAAATAGTTTGATCATCAAAGCATTAATCCAAACCTTTTGACCTGCTCTCATGGTACATGGTCTCTCTCATGGTAACTATATGGTATCTCTCATGGTAACTATATGGTATCAACTCTTTGGAGAAAATAGCCATACAGCTACTCAATTTCATAGTACTTAATCATGGATATTAAAAATAGAGATAATGTGATATGAGATGATGGATTACTTTAACACACAGTTCTGTTGTATACAAAATAATATGTAAATATACGATACATATTCTTCCTGACAAGCCGTCAACAAGCAAAGGGCTATTATTTACTAACATTTTCTTCCTTTTTATCTTACACGAGAATGATTTTGGCTTTAATAACAATGTACTCGGCAAATTTCTCTTTTCCAAGCCATTTACAGCTTCAAACCAAAGGCAATATGATCAAGGAAAACTCAAGTAAATATTCGATAGCAACACCGAAGGGAGAAACAAAATTTGGGGAAATTTGTCATAATATGTACATTTAACAAAAAACTAGAAACTCGTTATTCTATTGAAAACCACGACAACAAACTTATGATTCAAACTTTTCTCTTTATGATTAAACATGGGGAATTATAATACGACAGGCGCCATGAGTATGTAGCGTTTAATAAACGACCTGATAACATCCCAGATCTGGTATGCCACCTGACCAGAAATACATATATATCACAGCAGAATAACCTCTCCTTTAACAATCGGACTGATCTGAAATGAAATAAACGAGACTTTAGCTGAGGTATGAATACATGCAATAGATATCCTGGGAAATTGAGAACAATATCTGTGATTGATTTGTCCCAGAAAATGTAATGTTACTTCATCTGTTCACATTTACTGATTTTATAATCAATTACCATTATGAAGTTAGTTCCAAAAGTTCATTTGGATGACAGTAAAAGGGTGTCCAAACTAAAATCCCAGATCAGTGTTTCTATGTTGACAAGACGACAACATACAAACAATTAATTCCTTCGACATCAACACTTTTAACTACCACCGGACATCCTTTTTACTTCAAGACAACCAAATAATTGTGTACTTTGATCAGTATCACATGCAGAAGATTTTTATGCATTATAAGATGGAAGTTGGAACAGAATGCCAAAAAAAAAGAAAAACACAGGACGACTGCCCTTTTTCCAGTTGTGAGAGAAGTTCCATTTAACTCTGTGTCCCTGTTTTCAGACCCGTCTTACCTGGGATGATGTTCTGTCCAGTCACAGATAGATCATCATCACTTAGTTGGACACTGTCTTCTGTAAAGGTATAAGACACACTATGAGTATTACAAGGTGTTCCAAAAGACACCCATTCATGTCGGGTAACAGAGCAAACTCGGGTGTGTGAGTGAATATGATTTAATGTCGCTTTCAACACTATTTCAGTCATATCACGACATGAAGTCATATTCCTTCACACCTGGGAACCCCACATGTAGGGTCCTATTCCTTCACACCTGGGAACCCCACATGTAGGGTCCTATTCCTTCACACCTGGGAACCCCACATGTAGGGTCCTATTCCTTCACACCTGGGAACCCCACATGTAGGGTCCTATTCCTTCACACCTGGGAACCCCACATGTAGGGTCCTATTCCTTCACACCTGGGAACCCCACATGTAGGGTCCTATTCCTTTTTACATCCGGGAATCCCATGGGTGGGGTCCTATTCCTTTTCATACCTGGGAACCTAGAGCAAATTCTGTCAGTACAAGCACCCACTATTAGCGCCATAGGCAGGATAAGCCCAAACGAAGCATGCCTGCAAGCCCTTACTGTCAAACACAAGCCAGTCACTGATACTTCAAGGTCAAACAAGTGCCTTCATGAAGGTAACTGTAATTACATGAGGCAACAGAGGTGCTACAACCCCTTAGCCCCTGAACAGTCCAGCCCAAGCAACATCTCCTGGCATGGTATATATACATACCAAATTTGAGAAGAATCCGCTGAACGGTGTACAAGTTATTGCCCAGAAACGAATGTCAGACGAGCGAACAGATGGATGCATGGACGGGCAGATGGACAATCGGAATCCAGTATACCCCTCTACTATGCACGGGAGTATACATTGGTAAATGGTAAAGTTGTGATCTTATTGTCCTGGCCTGAGTGCTTTTATCCATAGTTTTTGTACAAATCCTAAAGAGAATGCTGTATTGTTTTCATAATGTTCATCATTTTCATAGGATAGCTATCATTGAAGTTTCATACATTTATTCAGAAGATATAGCAAGTAAACATTGGATAAATTCAGTGTATCATTCAAAAGTAGATCTATAAGATTCACTGCTGATAGTGGCCCAAATGGATACTAAACAACTATTTATAAGTGTTCCCAAGATGTGGAAATATCACAAATTACAACTGAAGCAAAATTAAAGCCAACTGAGTAATTGGTAAATGGTAATTGACAAGCAGGAACAATTGGAATTCGGACATGATACAGATGGACAGAAAAGTGGACGGACGGACAGACAGACAGACGAGGTCCTGGCCAACGAAACATACAAAAGGCACATCTACAGACTTCATTCTATATTGGACAGAAGTTTCATCGACCTGCCTTAAGTAGTTCTCAAGATATGGGAGCCTGAGAAAAAGAGAGCGGACAGATGAACAGACGGGATGACAACAATACCCTTAGCCCGATCGGGCTGAGGGGTAATAAAACAGCTATTGATAAATGTGTCTCTGTAACCGAAGGTTAGCATGGTCGGCTGTCATCATAGAGTGTATAACAACTTAGACAGTGTTTATGAGATTGGACAAAGAGGTAATGGAGTACTCTTATAAACAAGACTATATTGAGCTATGCTACACCAGTCAACTGCCCAGATGAACAAACAGCTGAATGCAGGGTTCGTACATGATCAGAGGTTCGAAACTCCAACACTTTTCCATGACTAGACTGAGGAAATTCCATGTCATGTGTTTTGGGTTATCTCTCTAGCTGTGCCAAGTATAGGCATGTTGAAATTCTTTGTGGATAATAGTTGCCTACTGAATATTCCATGGACATTTCCCCACTGGAAATTCAGCATATCGGTCATGTAAGACGAAGCGACGTGCATTTATATTTTTCCATTTGTTAAGTCACATTGAAAAGCGGTATCTCCTCTTACATGAACTAAATCGCAGAAATTCTCTCAACTGAACATTTACAGGTCTTTATTTTCTCCAACATTTTAATTTTAATGAAAGATAAAAATTAATCAGTTTTGCAATCAACCCCCCAAGAGTGGGTCCATACTTCATGTAAGGGAGCACGAGAGAGATAGACTTCCCACTATTAAGGCATGCCTTCTGTTTTAGAGGCTGCGTAGCGGCGTTTGAAACATTTTCATAAGGGGTGGGTGGTCGGGGCTGAGAGTTGTAATAATCCTAGCTGTCTGTATGCTGTATCTTTTCAGAGAAACGGCGTTGCGGCATTTAACATTTCATTGTCCATCTAGCCGTAGATACGGCACTTTGGATAGTATTATTATTTTATTTAACGGCAGATTGAGACGGCGGTTTGATGGTTTTCTCCTTTTTCTCGGCGGTAGAATGGAGACGGTGGTTTGAATAGTCTCCCTTGCTTAGAAGCACTTTCTCATCAGTGGTGAAATGAAGACGGTAGTTTGAATGTTATACTTTTGCTCAGGGCTATTCCAGCAAAAAGTGTGTGGGGGCCTTTGACGGCACTTTAAAAACGTGTCGGTAGGTGGTTGTACAAAAAATAAAATGCTCCCTGTAGGTATTTGTTGTCTCACTGGACTCCTTCCGATAGGTCCTTGGTGTTTTTAGATGTTCATTAATTTGTGTCGGTTGTGCATGCTTGTGGAATAAAAAAATAATGTCGGTTGGCTCGCCGTGTGGTGAAAATATATCAACGAATTTTGCGAGTTTGACAAGGCAATTGTGCCGTTTGGAACTGCAAAAGACGGTCATTTTATCGCACGTGAAGTTCGGAAATCTATAAACCTTGTTCCCATTGCCGTACTCTGCAGATACGCTTACATTTCGGAGTTCATAACATGACCATGGACATGGCGAAGGCGGGCTTTGGGAATGCGGTGTACGAGCTTTGACGAACTAACAAGGGAGATAAATCGGGTAGCATTCGGCTTTTTCCGTGAACGAGGTCAGGTTGACATGACTGGTACCACATTTGTCGTACTCTGAAAACACGTGGTATCGGAAGTAAACACACTTGTCGGGCCGTCGTGTGACAGACAGAATGCAGAGACGACCGCGACGAATATGTGCAAATTGTATTGTAGACCTACTACTTCTTGTATGAGAGTATGAACGACGTTGAGTGGAGATTTTGTTGTTTTTCTGACAGCCGAACGTAACAACAACAACTGCAGGTTACAACTCCGGGGAAAAGTCCTCATGATAATATTAGG